>JAUMJL010000172.1:1207500-1255000 GCA_033558185.1 Dromococcyx pavoninus | reverse complement strand
TCACTGATGTATCAGATACAATGTCTGCACAGGGTTCAGTGCCTGAGCCAAATGTTAAAGTTATTTGTTCTTGTCAATAAACTAAACTTTACTGTGACCCTATATTTTTATTATGCCACGTGCATTTTAAGATAGGATGTTATTGCTTGGAATTCTACTGAGCCCTGTAAATATTGTTTGAGGGAGTAGGAAGCAAATATTCCCAGAACCGGTACCATGAACCTCCCAGTGTAAGGCAGCTGATTTTTAGGGGCTGTGGAAGTACCAGTCCCTTTTTATAATTGTGTGCGTTTCAGTTTTAAAAGCTTGCCAGCTTGAAGTAAGTACCCTGAACAATTTGCCTTCTGAGCTGAGGTTTTTTTGTAGGGGTAGAAATGAAATGTGGTGAGAGGTGGATTCACATTTGAGACCTGCCATCCCTCTGTCCAGTTATTATTTCTAAATGTCCAGCAAGGTAGCACAATGCTTTACAAGTGCAGAAGAGAAGGGCTATCCCAGGGAGGTGGCAATCGCAGCCACACAAATGCAATGGAAGTAATGCATAACTAGCATAACTGGAACTGCTAGGCTATATGCCAGCCTCAGATACATTTCCTTATCCCCATTTCACTAAGGGGAGACTGAGGTACAGAGAGATTTTTGCAAGCTCTACAAACTCACAGACACTGAGGAATAATAATTTTAAAAATGCTGTTCAAAGTTTCAGCCATCTGTGCGGAGTTTCAATGTAATTTCCCAATTTAAAAAATAGTGGCGATCTTCCCTTGGAAGAGTTTTAAGGCCACCTAGTTCTTCCTACCTTCTGAATAGACTTGGTATTTGGCAGAGGAGTGATCAAGGGTATATGTTCTGGCATTCCCACAAAAGCCCATCTAAAGTTGGTTGAGTTACAAGCATTTGGAAAAAAATGATCAGTCTACACAAGCTCAGGAGGCATTTAAATCTCTCTAAATTTCATGAAGATTCAACTTACGCTGGGCATAGATCCAGCTTGGATGCTCCACGGTTGCTACTCTGAAAGCCTCAGGTAGTGCCAGGTACAGAGACTGGGCTGAAAAACCCAACAGTGAAGGGACTGCCTCTGCAGAGCTGATCCTGCCTCTCTTCAACAGGACTGAGCACTGGGGGATGGAAGCTCCTTAATTTACTGGCATGGGGGAATAAGAGATGGGTGGTTGGAGAATGTATTTGCTACAAGAAAGAGATCGGAGAAGAGTTAAATGGATCAAATCTGTGAACAGTGCAATCTGATTTGCACAAACAACTATTTCACAGCCACTACATGCTAATGTGTCATGTAATCCCTCTCCTCTTGCACTTCTGCCTGAATCAGAAGAGTCTGGCCCACTGGAACAAACTTTTCCCTAGATCTTGAAACAAGATCTGAGATATCTGTCTTGTCAGCTGATTCTTGCAAGGAAATATTCTGGAAAGGAAAACTGCCCACATGCTGGTCCTTGAGCTTTGTGTGGTGGACTTCAGAGTTTCATCTGCTGGTGATCCACATTGCTGTTAGTAGGGCAACACATGCTGAGTTAGTTCCATTTTAGTTTTCTTGAGACAAAAAAAAACTAGGAAAGCTCAAAAGTGTTTCTGAAAAGACAAAAGTCTAAATGAATAAAACATTAAAATATATTAAAAATCCTGAAGAAAACAATTCCAACTCACCTCCAGAGGAAGTTAAATCTCTGTTTTGCCTCAGGCAGGCATCCTCTGGAAAACCCCCAATGAGGTGATGAGGTAATGATAACAGGGACTGAATGAGGCATAAGTGAGTTGAACTAGCATCACCCAGAAAACTTCAATACACTTTTCCCAGCTTAAATATTTTTCATTATGCAACTTTAATAATGAACTTTTAGTATATCGTGTGCACATGAATGCATTTCACATCCAATGGCTATAGTATAACATATGATCAACACTTGCAGGGCTTTCTGTATGAACTTATATCTGATTCATCTATGGCAGGTCACGTATGGCCAATACTATAAAAAATACTACTTCCTGCACATATCACTCCAGTGTTGTGACAGTGGTTTTATTCTTATATCACATTGGCCAACAAGTCTAAATTCTGGGCTTTAAAACTGCAGAAATCCCCTTGTAAGGCATCAGGGCACTCTGAGTTTCAAGGGTAAATGAGAGCTTTCTGCAAGGGAAAAAAACCCCACAGGTCTGCTAAAGTAGTAGAAGTTACCCTCAGATCACGTTTGCTGAAGACACTTCGCCTGGGGAGCATCATCCTGCAGCTGAAACGATGTGGTGAAGGCTCACACAGCTGAGGTATCCCACTCAAGTTAAGAATGGCTCTGCATGGCTGCAAGATCTTGCTAACTTGACTCTGATTACTGGATTAGTTGGGCAGAAGGCAACAAACAGTACCTGTCTTCAGGAGAGCTGCTCTGGACTCCTGGATGCTTCCAGTTTGTAATGCAACAGAATCTTGCTGGAGTGCCCAAATCAGACATCAGAAAATCTGGGGGACAGCAGAGTATTAAATGCGCTGCTCCTTTCCCCTCCTAGAGTTGAAAGAAAATTATTTAAGCTACTGAAATAAAAACATGAGTTGCCATTAAAATTTGTGGAGTATGTATTTATTCTTGATAAAAATTGTTAGTTAGAATTGGACATTGCAAGGCTGCTCCATAAAGAAAATTGCTTCTTCTCTTGGCACTCATCACTTTTTTTTTTGTGGCACTTTTCCATCAAAGCTTTGAAGTGCAGTATTTCAAATACCCATTCCCTCCCATCTCCCTCCAAGCAACTGAATGCCAGCTGGGATTCATTCCCCAGTAGAACTCAGAAGCACTTCACTATGGGGTAAAGAGCCTCAGACATCAATTGGGGGCTTTGTGGAGCAGCAGTAACAGAAACCTCAGGGAGAATCTGATAAATCTGTTTCCCAAACTTCTGGTCCCATTTCTTTCCAGATTCCTCTGCCTGCTCTTTGAACAGTCCTGCTCTGACCAGGCTCCAGGACTCCAGATGGAGCCCACCTTGCCATTTTTTCTATTCAGAATTTGAACAGACAAAGCCAGAAGGTTCAGATGCAAACTTACAAAGGCATCATACAGTTAAAATTACAGCATATAGTATTTTGCTGCTTTGCCCTGACACTGAACACACAGTCCTGCACTAGGTCCTCTGGTTACCCGCATGGTGCAAGGGGAGTGCAGAGCTTCCATCTCCATCCAAAAACAGTCAGTTCTGTAATGCTTAGGGAAAGAGAAGCGCCTTCAGGTTTTAGACATTCTAGGCACCAATATTAGATGACAGAGGAATCATATTTGAAACCAATTGCTTGGATCATAATTAATCATAATCCTACAAAAACACCTGAAGGATTCTCCCTGGATAAAGAATGGCTTTTATTCCCATAGGAGCTCACTAACTTCTGAAAGTTTCCACATTCTTCCTTTTCCCTCAGCCCCATCAGTGGCACATGCCCTGCTACAAGGAACGAAAGAGGGCCCTTCATTAAGCCAGACACTGGTTTTCCCCTCCTCCCTCTTCAGTTTTGATAGCCCAAGTGATCTATGTTCCTTTGACTTGTGTTTCCCCATCTGTTGCCTTCATTCTCAGTAGCTGCATCTCTGTCTGATCCTGATCACAACAGGGCAACTTATCTTGATAAGACGGCTAACTTCCCTTGTCTGATCCCTTGTAGATCAGAAGTGCCAGTCAGGATCTCAGTGACACCTATATAAATCCAGATTAAACTGGTTTGTAGAATTAGGAGGAGAATTTGACCAGAAATCTTTAGGGGTTTCAGATTTGTTGCCTAAATCACTGTGTGGCTAATTTACATTGCAATATATAGAATCTCATTTTGTGGGTCTGCATAAGGTTTGAGCAAACATTGGCGTTACTAGCACTTGTTAGAACAAATGGGATACTTCTCTGGATGACCCATTCACTGTGAAAGCTAGAAACTGGAAAGAAGAAAACCACAGGAACTGTTTTGTTGGGTTTTCTTTTTTGTTTTTCAGCTTTAAAAGCAGCACAGTGAACTCCAGCAACGGAGACAGGGCTGATGACAACGGCTGCCTGCCTTTGTCATGTCCTTTTGAACCCTAAGACAAGAAAATGCCAGTAACTCCTGCAAAACCTGCAAAACTCCCCCATTTAAGACGCTTTGGCCAGAGTTCAGCAGCTGCGTGGTGCTCACCAAATATGAAAAAATTCTTTGCAATTCTTTTATTTGTTAAAATGCTCAATGTCCATTGTATCAATGAGTTTTCTCTGATGAGCTAAGGAAATAAATATAATTCCCCTTCTGGAAAGTAAGTGAAGAATTAACCGACTTAGGAAAAGCAGCAATAGTGGAGGTCAGGTCTGAATTCATGGGTTTCAACCTCAAACTCAGCCATAAATTCACCCTCTCTGAAATGTTCTCAACATAAAGAAGCACTAAACCTGATAATCTCAAATTTTGGTTATTACAGTCATGTCTGCAATTGGCATGACTGTTATATTTGTATGCTTTGTTTTCTCCTGGACTACGCAGATACAATTTAAAGATTACTACCCTCTGCTAAAAAACCCAACCTAACACTAAATATTAGAAAACAAAGCTTAGGAATGCAGAACTAGATTTAGTACACTGTTGTTATGGTCATCTGTGACACTGCTGTCTAGCTGTCCGTTGTTAGTACATAGACAGATACACAGATGTTTATCAGGACAGTCATGAATGTTGATGCTAGGCCAGTAGTGATGCTGCACACACCAAGAAGCATTTTACATTTCTTCCCAGCGTCAGTACATATGGTCTTAATAATTCATAACAATATTTGAGCCCAACCAGGACTGCCGGCCTCTCAGCTCTGTTTCTATCCATGCCTTCTCACAATGCTGATTTTTTATTTAATATGGTTCCGAGAGAACTACTTTGCAATGAGGAGGCAGTCATAACCCTAAAAGAGGTAAGCATTCATTTGAATGTACCTTATTTCTACCATCACTTGTAGTACATCCTACAATACCTTGAGTCCATAGTTTCCACCTTTTTGCTTTCACTTCCCACTCAGGACTTATGCTCCAGGTCTTTATTTAATCCTTCTTTCTAGCTTTGACCCATTAACCATTACGTCCTGCCAGCATGTAGCTAACTGGCCAGGTAATCACATCAAGTTTCTAGTTAAATTTTGATGTAAGTATAGCAAGGGGCATGATTTTAGAGAAGACTGAACTCATTTAAGAGCCTGTTAAGGAAGGTGGCAGAGGTAAGGAGCAAACTGATAGATGTCCAGGTTGAGGAATGCACTGTAAGTATGAAGACCTCCTCCTGCAAGGCAGAGGAAGGTCTGAAATATTCCTTTCCACCTGCACTTGATGGGACACATTTAAGCAAGTTGCACAAGGTCAGCAAGAACAAAGAGGAACCAAGTTTTAAGCTGAAGGCAGTGACATAGAGGACAGACCATCAACTTTGAACAGACTTGAGATTACACTGTGATTAAAATATATGGAGAAAGTATTTTCATGTTTCTGTCTTGGGCCACTGGACTGGCTAGAAGTAAAAAGTCACACAGTTGAGTAAGTGGCCATGTCTTCTTGCTCCCCACAGTGTGTGTAACTACAAACAGGAGGGATTTCCAGGTTATGACTAAAAGCATCAACTTCTCTGCTGTGAAGGAGAGCTGGCTTATAAAGAAGTTGGTTTTGCTTCCGCTAAGGACTATTAGTTTGGGTCTCTTTGCTTAGCTTCTCTCTTCCTCCTCACTTGACATCCTCTACACGGACCCAACAGACACTTTAAGTGGAGGAACAGTATAACAAGTCAACGAGTTGCCCATTAATGTTAAGTTCTTAAAAAGGAAAGGAACAGATCAGGACTGACATTATAGCTGGTGTGGATTAATATTTAAGCACACATCCCTCCTTGCGGCCTGTCACATCGTCATCTGCAACACTGCCCTCCATCAAAACGCTCTTTAAAGCTTGCTGCTACCATTGACACCTCCACTCAATCAGGGCAGCAGCCAGGCTGGATGAGCTCTCTTGCTGTATACCACCCCCAGGCTGAAGGGCTGGCCATGACTGCAGAAATGTCCTCTCCCTCCCTCTCCGGCTGCTGCGAAGTCAGTGCAGATAAAGCAGAGTGGTTCACGTGCTGGGTGAAACAAACGTGGCATGTGGGCAATCATGGCAAGCCTTCACATAATTCCAGCAAGAGTATGAGCATTTGAGAGGAGGTTTCTAGCATTCTGTAGGTGCTTCCTCAGGTTCCTCAATGTTTTGTCATGCCTTCTGCTCCCCCAGCTAGGTCCAAAGCACCATCAGCACTGAGTGACCCACCTCACCAAGAGTTCTGGTTTTGCTTATAGTTCAGGCTGTGCAATTCAAAACACCAATACATCACAACTGGAAAAGCCTTTCCTAGTTCTCTCGTGATTCCTGACAAAAGTCAGACAGAAAAAGAAAATATACTTGTCTGGAGGTGAGTTCCTCCTGTTCACCTCGTAGTGTTGGATTCACTCATAGGAATTCGACCGTCTAATCTACAAGAGAGAAGAAGTCTATGAAAAACCTTGGTTAGATTCTGGAAGCACCTTACTAAGGACTCTTCAGGATTTTCCAGAGCATGGAGGAAAAACAACTCTGTTATTTTCTTGATATCAGCTACTTATACAAAGAGTCTGAACACATATGTGTGTGAACTCCAACAGTTTAAGTATGATGTAATTTAGGTATTTTGGCACAGTAAGATGAAACAGAATTACTTTTCCTATTATCTTCCCAAAGTTATTGAAAATGATATGAAATACATTCTCTGTGGGAAAAAAAATCGAGGTTTTTTTAAATGCAATTTCTTTGGCAGTTTATTCATTCGTTATTCATTCACTCTCACGTTGCAAAGGCTTTCTATTATGAAACATTCTGTGAAAAAAAAAGAACAAAAAAAAGTATCCTACTTCTTTAAAATATATTGCAAGAATCCTCATTTCCAGATTTTTATTGCAGCACTAGCTGGTATTCTTGCATGCAGTTTTGTAATTTATTCTGAACATTCCACTTAAACCTTTTTTCAATAGCATGATTTTATTAGAGTCAGCTCACTGGACTTTCCCAAAAAGGTATTTAAGATCAAATAAAACCAGTGCTTGGAAAAATATCATTACAATATGAAAGCAGTTACAAAAACATTAGTACTGCAAAGTTTTATTTCAAATGGCTGAGCCTGCTGTACCCCAGGTTATTGCACTTCTACTTCCTCAGACACACTCACTGGAAAAATGGGAAAAACTGTCATCTTAGCAGTTTTTACCTGTTTCTCAAAAAAAGCACCCGATTTATAGGGAGGCTGCATTTTTTTTCAGCACCACCATTGACAAGAACAGCAAACCATCCTTTGTTCCTGCATTCCTTGTCTGTGCAGAGGGTTGCTCCCCTCATGACCTGGCAAGCGGTCGACTACAAGGACCTTAGCAAGTTCCCAGAGTGAAAGGATTTAGGCAAAACTGTGGACTCAGTGATGTGTAAGTGTAGCTTTGCAAGCAGGACAAAGCTGCATGCAGGCTGATGTTACCTGTACTTAACACAAAACACTCTGTGGGCTTTACCCTGATGATGCTGCACAGCAAAGACATGACTGCCTGGTGGTAAGAGGGTTCTGTGCCCCATGCCTGGCAGACTGTGCTGTAGCACTGGCTCCTGCATTAGCCAGTAATCACCAGCCCCACTTCCTGCTGGGATCACAGCACATGGCCAGTCCTGCAGCACTGGAGTCAGTGGCTGTTTTCTCTCCAGCACCAGTAGGATGAAGCCATGACTGAGCCAGCCAAAAGTGTGTCCATCCCTCATTTCCCAAAGAATTGAGTCCAAACCTCCATGGCAGAGTCAGCCTCCACCTAGGCAGACCCACAAGCTGGAAAACGCTGCTGGACTTGCATTTCCCATTCAACTTCACAGTTCACAGCCAGGTAGATGTGGCAAATATTTTCCTTCTTCAGTCATTACTGTCATCAGGAAGGTAATGATTGTCAGCTAGCACTGGTGGTCCAGAAGTTCACCAGCTAAAGTAGTTTGGTATTTTTGAATTTCATAGGATATGTTTTAAAAGAGGTCTTTTAGGGAATTCTTCCTGTTTGTAACCTCCCTTTAAAAAATGACAGTGGTCAATAGAAAAAAAATCCTTAAACTCTTAAACTCAAGTAAATTAAAATCTAATCTACAATATAAATGAAAATGAAGAAGTAAAATAAAGAAAAATCGTAATTGCTGTATCATCAGATTCTCTAATAGAGTATTTTATTTGCTCTTTTTTGTATTTGAGTGCTATATTTATTTTATGAAACAAATCTGAGGAGATAGTCATCACTTCAATAGTATTCTTTGGAAGCAAACTGTGTTCCCCTTTCCCCAACCCTTTTCTAGGCTATTTTTTCCAGGCAGTATGTGTAGCAAAGAGCATCAGCACACTTAAGTTTGAAGATTAGGTGGTATGTGTGGACTTTTAAATCCTCTTTTAACATTGCAAGTTACTGTTCATATTACTTTTCTAAGTAGAAATATGCTTAAAAAGTAAAGTCTTTATTGCTTCTTAAAAGGCATAGTGCTCTGTGATAAATTCTCATATTTTGACTGTTAATATGTTTGAATGAAAATTATTTATACATTTTGGTGAGGTTGAATGGTTTTCATTTGATTGCTGCCTCTGGAAATGAAAGCAGAGTAGCAGGAAATTTACATGTCATGCTGTGATGTATATCCAGATTATGAGCTGATTGTGCAGCAGATGAACACCAAGTAAAATCATTTGCATCAAACTGTGACAACTGCAATTCCTGACAAGGCCTCTTAGTTTTTTGGGCTATTATCATTGTACAAGAATATAATCTATTGACAGCAGGGCTGTTTAATACATTTAAAGGCAGACAGTGGAAGAAATCTTAACTGTTTTCATTCACCACTGCACAAGGGTGCAGCTCAAAAGTGAATTATATTTAAAAATATGCATATATGATGATAAGATGCATGACATTCATCAACCTGTTTAGTCATGGTTAAGCTGCGATGGTGAAGATCCAATATTACTGCCGTATGTGGTCTGAAATAGAGACGTGAGACTGAAAATTATATTATTGCCCAGTAGAAGTGAATAAACAGGGGAAGACATTCTTTCTTAATCTTTCTTAACATTTCCTCTTGGATTAAATTCTGCCCTTTTGTACTTTTGTAAAAGTATTGTGCCTTAATTTCAGCAAAGCAAATTTAAGTTTTTTAAATCTACTGGGATTTTATTCCCTTTTCTGTGGCAAAAAGCATCCCCATTTTTTTCTGTAATAATAATAAAAAGAGTTGTCTTTGTAGGGCTTCTGATATCAACTGGCTCTTGCTCAGCATCCAAATGAACATTAATGCATTATGTTTCCTATGTCAGGTATGATCTTTAAAAATATTGGGCTAAATTAGTTAAGGTATTAGGAAGGAGAATTAAGGGAAAAACTATCTAATTCTAAAAAAACATATTTCGGTGCTCTTTACAAAATGCTACAACCCCCTCCAAGGTCCAGGGCAAGTGATTCCTGATCTACTTGTGTTTTGCAGCATTTTAACGTGAAAAATACTGCTCAACTGGTTCATCACAGCAGTCAAAAGGCAGACATAGCCCTGAAAGAAAGCTCCCTGATGACACTGGACTTCAGTCTGTGTGTGCATTGCAAGCTAGTGAAACACTGACACTGGTGCAGTCTCCATGCAGAAAGGACCTGCCACATGGTGCCTTCAGGGGTGATTGTAGTACCACAACTGACTGATGGGCTGTAGGTTGGGATCTTGCCAGGAGGCAAGTGCTAAAAGGTTTTATTAATTGTTCTTAATTCTCTCAGGGAGAATAGGAGAGAGAAGTTTGTGGGAGGGACATCCTTGCTAAGCTGCACAGGTGGAAGGTGGCAGTGCTGAAAGCAACCAGCTTCCCCAATGAAAAGGAGGAATCCATGCGGGGAGGTGCAGCTCAACCGCAATCCAGCCAGTGCTGTGTGAGTGGGAATAGTTTTCAGGCATGCTGTGTGCTTTCAGATGAGCACTCTCAGAACCACATGTGGTGCAGAAACACTTCAGCAACGTCAGCAAGGACTGCAAGCTGCCCGGTAGCCCTTATTCTCCACCTGACCTGTCTCCCCAAGCTAAAGTGCTTGAACCTGAGCAAAAGCAGCTTAACTGCTCCTTGATTCAGCCTGGCTTGTCTTGGCGCTACATTGGGCCACATCATTCACTTAGTTCACAGCAGGGCTCACTCCAGGATCTCCAGGAGTCCATGTTGCCTCTGTGGAGCTCCCACAGACAGCACTTGCCAGAGGAGGAGACAATGGTCAGCCCTCAGGAAAGGCTGTGAGCACTAGGGATAGTGTAGGGCACACCAGCCTGGTCAGCAGAGAGCCACAGGCAGTCATGGGGTGTTCATTTTAGCACAAAGAGAAGGATCTCAGCATGTTTGTATTGTTATTAGCCCCAGCATTAAGTATAAAAGAGATAGAACAATTAAAAAGTGCTAGCCTTTAAAAATTGCTTTCTTGAATTTTGCTTGCAGCCAGCAAGTCTAGCATTTTTTCCCCTCAGGTAAAACAATGCTCTCATGCAGGCTACAGATGCTGGAAGTATTTTGGAAAAGCAAGAAAATTAATATTTCTGAGATCCTCAATAAAATTTGGCACCTTACTACTATGCACACAGTAATGGCAGAAGATTCCCAGATGCAATGGCTGGATATACCAAACTGTTCATTAGTGCATTATTATATTAGAAAACTAAGCAAACACGAAGGACTCCGGATTCTTTTTTCCCTCCTCTTTGACTTGTATGAGGCAATACTAGTCAACTAAGCTAACTTTTTGTCAGTTCCTTAATGATAAAAGGGGAAATATGCAGTATTTCTTACTTCCCACAGCTGTCAGCAGGGCTGATTAATGTTGACAAAGGCATTTCTGGTGTGATACGTAAGGAGTAGTTGCTCTCCAGCCACCTCAGTCCAGATTCCCATCGGTAGTGCATTCCCGCCTTTGCTTGCACTTTCTGTGAAGTGAAGTGGGATGCTGCAAGCTGTAAAAATGATTAGAAATAAAGAAGAGGTTTTAGTGACTTTGCAGGGAGGCCAACAATAATGCAAATGTAGTTTACTCTTTAAACGGAGACAAAAAACCAAGACATGCTCCTAATGACTTTCCCAGCCACTATGCAAAGTCCATTATGATTAACGCTTGTTTTGCTTCACCAAACCTCCAAATACATATAAGGCTTCATCTTCTGCTGTGCAGTCTTTAAGTTAATAATAAAAAGGGGTCATTTTTCCCGTGGCTAGAAGGGTGTATCATTTGTGCTTCAATAAAAGGGGAAAAAATCTGACTGGGACGAGAAAATTCTGTGTTCATTTTTGCAATATAGAAAAACATGTATAAATGAGTAAGGACAACTGGATTTTGTGTCATCCACAAAACAGAAAGTCCTTTCCATACTTTATCAGACATTTCCTTCTACCCTTATCCTGAGAATGTTTTATCAACGGCAAATACCATATTTTCTTCCTGGTACCAAACTGCTTTTCTTCCATTGTCGGTGCTCACCTTGTTTAATTAGTGCTCAGGCAATAGAAAGTTTCTGTTACTAATGCCACCATTACAACTCTACTTCTATAACAAGAAGCTTGAGGATGTCGGAAAGTACCTCATTCTCATTATAAAGCGTAAAAAGCTGACTCTGCAGCATGTGCATCTAAGTCATTGGACTGCCCCAAGACTCGTGGTTCCAGTATTCAGCCAATGGTAGACTTAGGTTTCCACAGGAAAAATCCTCATTTTTATTACCATTATCAATTCCCTTGAGACCAAATTTCAGCTCTATGAGTCAGAAAGATCACACACAGAGCATGAGAGACCTCTAGACTCAAGGACAAATATTTAAGCAGCACTGCACTTTTCTCTTTCACTAATACGCATGTTATTACCCCACTTCCGCCACTGGAGAAGAGGACACTCAACCAGTCCCACCTTTGATGCCACTAACATGCCCTTCATCGCCATGGCCTGAGTGCTGGTGGGAGCTGAAACCCACTGCAAGGTTGCAGTGCTATAGAACATTTCCAGCTCCTCAATGGCGGTTTAATGCGTGTTGCTTTATTTTGACATTGGAGAGGTTGCCGCATTTGGTAAGGCAGATAAATACTAACCATTTGGGGGTCTTTCAAATGTCAGCGTAGCGCTAATATGAAATCAAACCTGGTTTTATTAGATACTCCTGATCCACCAGAGAAAACCTACAGATTAAAAAGTTATCGGGTTTATGATGTCGTCCTTTTTGGAACTGAGGAGCAGCTGTTGCTACATAACAGCTCTGAGCATGATGAACATTTTGGGAGAAGGGATAATTTTTAAATAAAAAAGAATGTAACTATTCTGGAAGAAAATCTGGCCACTAACTTCATTTGACATGTGTAATAGACTGTGATAGTTTTTTGGGGACTGCACAATGCAAAGTAAAACGAAGCTGGTAATAAGCAACTTGGCATTTATTCTTTATGTAGGAATATTTGTTCCTCAAAGTCAGACTATGTGGAATATTAGCATTTGAATAAATTATTCAACACTTTCTAGAGAACGCAAGGGGAAAAAATCTTTTCAGCATTATAACATGACAATCTACAGGGTTGTAGAAAAAGAAGGCTGTCATTTTTTCTTCAATTACAAAAGGCAAATATTTATTATTTATAAGTATTCGCCTTGTATAGGCTTAAATGTTATTTATGAACCTGTTGCATAGTGATTTTCAATGTAACTCATTATTTTTAGCCTTAGGGTGTTGTAAAGGAGCATGGATATATTTAATGACACTCTGCTAGTCAGCGCAATTACACTGTAATCATTATGTAAAATGTGCTATTAATTAAACCAATTTCTAGTTAGAACATTCTCTTCTGCAGGGCTTAATCTTAATCTCTGGCAATCTTTCTCTCAGTTTTTCACCCATTAATTATATGATTACTTTTTAAGTTATATATGATAAAATATGTTTTTATTTTTAAGCTTAATATGCTCAATTAGTTGTAGTTATCATGCCATTTGCCTGAATTATTGAAAAGGCTGTATTTGCCAAACAAAAGAAAAGAAAAAAGAAACATAAGATGAGGCAGTTATCTGGGAGTGAACGGTAGTTTGGTGGTTTCTGATATCCACTTTACATGCTGTATGCCTGAATTTAATTTTCTGTTCAGAACCACCTCCTCTTCAGTCTTCCTTTACCCTGATTACCACACAGAAATCTTCACACTTTGTTTATACACAGAAGCAATTCTCTATATTTTCCCCCATTGGATGCGCTCTTTATGTTAGCATTTTGTTAAAAGAAACATAGTTATACTAAAACATCACTCAGTCTTAACATAATTGAAATGATCACTAATCAAATAAACACTATTAAGTCATCATGGTATTTTGCAGCCACGAATTAATACTGTTAAGAATTCTGGTTAAAAAATGGCATCTGAATGACTACTACAGTTTAGAAAAGGAAGAAATCTCCTACTTTTTGAAGTCATCCTTGCTCTGCTCTGCAATGACCTCTTGTGGAAAAAAAGACTTGAAAACGGGAGAAATCAGCTCTAAACACTCTGCATGTTCCCTGGAAATTGAACATAGATACATAAGAGCAAGAGCATTTTGCTTTTCCAAAGGCTGGTAGTCGGTGATTATGGACTAATAAGCCTGAAAACCATTTGGCCCATTTCATCTCAAGTCCCAAACTTTTGGGAGGTCTTCAGTTCAGGGTCTCCATTGCAGCCTCCCAAGGCAGCTCCTCCTCAGTCCACACAGCCGATATGGGTAGACCACCAATGCCTCACCATGCTGCCGCGTGTGAAACCATCTCTTCTGCTTAACCTTTGCAGTTGCTAAAGAACTCACAAGGTGTTGTGTAAACTGACAATATCTATTTAAAAAACACCCAGTCCCCTCTGGATTTACACAGGTGTAAGTGGGGGAACAGAGCTCTACTTGGTGTGTACACTTCCTCATCTCATCCCATTCTATGAAGGTTGTCACGTGCACCAGCAAACAAGCAGCAGATGGCCAAGAATCACATAATCATCAATCTAAAATACCCACTCCATCCACCACATAATCCAGCAAACAGTTGTCACTGTGCTAAGACTCAGCCAGCAGAAGCTCAAGGCCCTGCTCCCAAATGACTAACATTCTCTTTGCTCCAGCTTTAATTAAAGAAGTAAAAAGCTCTGGGAAAAGTGTTCCTCAGTCAATTAATACGGTTTTGCAGGTTGGGGCAGAGCCACTAAAATACAAACTTCTCTCTCCTTGTAAGTATGAGTAGAGAAGGATATCACAGACCTTGAAATATTGCTGCATTTTCCAAGAAAAATTCAAGCATAAAATGACATTTCTGCAACCTGCCTGCAGCCTAATCTCATCAGATGGTTGAGTCCAGCCCAGCTTTTATCTGGCCTTACTTTGTGCTCCATTTGAGGACAACAGGAATCTTCCCATCAACAGCACCTAGACCTGAGCTGTGCCCTTCAGAACACCAGTAGGTCTGTCCCATCTTCTTTCCTCAGTGGGAGCCAAGTGCCTGAACAGGACTGAGGTGATTTGATTCTGCAGCAACACTCACTCAGTGGGATACACTGCACAGAAGAGAAAGGTCTAGTGGGAGCAGAAACCACTTTCTCTTGCCATCTTGAAGGTAGGTCCTGATGTATTCTGGTCAGATGTACAAACATCTCAAAAGGCTCACCAGCTAGGGAAAACGTTCTTTTGTTTCTCCTCCATGTTGTTTTACAAATAGCTTGTAACTCAGTTTCTCCCTGACCTAGCTGTGGTTACTGGAATATTTTTTATTTGAAGATGAAGTCTCCTTGAATACTTTCCTCTATACATTTAGTGTAAATGTAAATTTCTTCAGTATTTGGGCTGTGTGTGCCTTTTCTGTCCCCAACTATTTATTTAATGAACAAACCCATCGGTTGTGGACAATATAAAGAAACTTTGCTTTGTTTATTTAATCACTGGTGGCTGGTAGGCAACACATCATCCCAACTGTGCAGGGTACCTGCATAGGTAGGTGGAAACTACGATGATGGCCTCTCAGCACCACATCTGTCAGTTGGAAATATTCAATGGGTTTTCTTCCCTTCTGGGTGTAAAAGATCCAAACCACTCCTCCTGTAGCCAAAAGCACAGCATGTGTGATGCAGGAGAAAACTGGTAGGTAGCCTGGAGGAAAAGTAAACAACCACTTCACACCAGCCTTGTACAATACCTTCATTCAGCCGCACCTCATCCAGCATGAAGACTGCAGTGTCAAGGGGCTGATGTTTGCCAGCAAATCTCCTTGAGTCTGTGATAGGAGGAACACGGTCTGTATACGTGTTTCTTAAAAAGGGAACCTCTACCCAGATGAAGAACTCAAGCTGCTGGTTAGTGTTGTCATTTCTGCCTTATCAACACTTTTTTCTACCACTGCCTTTCTGACTCAAGACATTTTTTGAAATGGGTTTTGTGCTGCAAGTCAATTATTAGAGACCAAAAAAAGCCACAAACCCTGACATGGGGCTGAGCCATTTTCCTAGAGCAAGAAAACAACCCTCTATCATTAGAGGAACTGAAAAGGCTGCTGTAGTCAGCTCCCACTCAGAAAGCTGGACTTAAGATCACAAATCCTTTCAGATTCACCTACAAGAACATAAGACTGGCAAGTACACCTGCCTGCCATGGTTTTTTGCTTGCACTGGCTTCCAACTCCTTCCTTGCCACATGTTGCTTTTGCTAAATATCCTTAAAATGCTGTTTTGCCCAGTGAGGTGGCAGTTTCAGGGAAAGACAAGACAGAGAAAAGCAGGTTAGGAAGGTGAAAAGAGGACTTCAGGTACCCATCTCTCATTCTAGAAATTTCCTTATGCTCCAAACCAAACCAAAGATGTGAAAAAAGAGATGCCACTGCCCAGCTACTGTCTGCTGACCTTCTCTGACACAGTCCAGCTGCTGAAACAGCTAGAGAAGTCTTGGGGCTGCTCTTTCTTGTGTCACCCTGAATATCCCTCAGTGCCCGCTCACCTGGAGCAGGGTCCCAGGGCACACACAGGCTGCCCAGCCACGCTCCCCGCGAGCACCTGGCAGCTTTGCTGTTTTAGTGGCACCCCAGAACCAAATGGAAGTTTCAATATACCTTGGGACAGCAGTGCACCAGAAGTGTTGTGTCAAAGGCCACAGACTCCATGACGGAAAAGTAGGAGTTATGGCTTTGGAGCACAGTACATACCCACTGGACTTCTCTGCACACCTTAGTCACATCTTACATGTGGTAAACACATACATAAGCAGGAAAATGTGTAAGAACAATATCTACAAATAGTCCATAAATGTAAATAGGAAAGGGATCACGAGATGAGGTCTCATCTGGGATACCCCCTTCCATTTCATGAAGCAGCTTTCTCCTGTGCTCAGGGTGCAAGGAACAGCTAGTGGAACATATGCATTTCCCAACAATTCTCCTTTCCCCATTTTTATCTTTATTTTTAGGCTGCTCTTTCCTGGATGAATCCAGTCGTCTCTTGCAGGCTCCTAGGGAGCCATGAGCTCACTGATCTGGCAGCCAGTAGCTTGCAAAGAATCCCTGGCGAACAGTTCACTGCAACTCTATTTTTAATATACATTGCTGACCCTAATGATGGTCTATTGAGATGAGGGCAAGGAATGTCTGATCAAGTGGAGATTAATTTTTGACTGTGCTGTCTGGAAATGCATGAAAATGCACTCCTTTTTCTATTTAGACTCACAGGATGCTTTGATTGATTGACTAGTTTACAAATGAAGGTGATAAAATTAGGTTGAAGACCACATACATTTCTTAAAATGAGTCTGGCTGGTCGTGGAGACAATGAGGTTTGGACAGATTGTATTGCTGGTTTAGGCAATCTTCTGAACATGTCAAGATTTATAGACCTGTACTGTAATGTTACAATTGCAGCTCACTGATATAGGTTTCTTTTCAAATTCTTTCTCATTTTATTTGAAAAAGGCCATTAGAGAGTTATAGACTATTGAAAAAGCTTTTTCTTTGCTAACCCTTAATAAACTCTTCCAAACAAGGACTACTGCATTTTTGTATTAAATTTAGACCAAAATCTATAAAACATGTTCTCCCAGGTTTGGATAATCTGATTATTATTATCTAAATGGAGTTATGGTTCCTATTGGCTTGCAGTAGCATACATAGTAAATAAAAGGCAAGTTAAGGTTCGCACAAGATCTTAGGATACTGAGGATTTTTCACTCTTCATTTGGATTACGGGATTTGGGGAATGGTAAGTATATTTCCCCAGGTTGAGAAATTACAAAAATAAAATCCTCAGAAAGTGGTGCTGAAATTAATGTTGCATTGAGCTAGAAACAAATTACTATTAACATTTCTTTACTCTTATTGTGGCAAAATACACAGAGAAGCCTTGGGATTTTCTTAATAAAACAGACAAGGTTTACCAAACAAATGAAAACAGACGACGATGGGTTTCATGCAAAATTAAAAACCGTGATGACATTAAAAATCATTACAAGAGAAGAGCAATAGATAAGATATCAAAGCTCTTTATGAATTAATAATATATTCTATTTTATACATTTTGCTGTCAGACTAATGTTATCCAAGAACTTTGTCAGTGATGTCCTAGAGAGGCAGCCTAGGTATTTAAAATGTGAAGTCCCAGATTTTCTTTTTCGTGCCTTCTCCACCTCAAAGAAACCAACGAAATGTGATGCTTTCATATGCTTTGAATGCTTGAGGACTGGGAAAACAGGATCAAGGTTCAAACAACCAGTCAGTTACACATGACCCTCAGGACATCAATAGCTATCATAAATACAGAGATTGGCACATCCTGTCTTGCCAAGATGAGAATACAGAATCAGAGAATCATAGAATAGTTTGGGTTGGGAGGGACCCACCCAGTCCAACCCCCCTGCAGTGAGCAGGGACATTTTCAAGCTCATCAGTTTGCTCGGAGCCCCATCCAACCTGATCTTGAATGTTTCTAGGAATGACATATCCACATATCCTGGACAGCCTATACCATTGTCTCATCACCCTCATCATAAAAAATTTCTTCTTTATCTCTAGTCTAAATCTCCCGTCTTTTAGTTTATAACCATTACCCCTCGTCCTGCTGCAACAAGCCCTGCTAAAAAACCTGTCCCTATTCTTATAGGCCCCCTTTGGGTACTGAAAGTCCTTTATGTATTAAAGGCCTAGCTTCCTTTCCTGGCGGGGAGGACACACCTGACGAGAGCAGTGTAAGGCTTTGGGAGCAGCAGAGGCATTTTGAGGGCAGGAGCCTCAAGGGAAATCCCTGATGCTACCATGACCCATCAGGCAGATGAAAGAGGCTGTCCTAATGAAAGCCCTGTGGGAGAATTTCCACCTCCCACAGAAGCTTAGGAGTGGGAGGATCAAACACACTTGGGCAGCCTGTGAGCCTCCCTCATTCCCTGAGCTGCAAAAAATACATCCTTTGTTGGGGTATGGCATAAAACACCCGACTCCCTCTGCCTCAGGGCCAGGCTCCTTCCTCACTCAGCAGTATCTAGCTCCAGGCTTTGATGGAGCTCCTCGTTTCACTGCCTTGCCAGGACTTGCTGGGCCAAGAGGCAGGATTTCTACTTAATTAATTTACCTGTGCCTTGAGGGAGATTTGCTTTTGCCCTACTGAAGCACGGCCTCTCTTCCTTCAAAGTTCACCCTTAAAACCCAAACACTAATGGAAATTTTGGAAGGCGGTAATGATCACAAATGGGTAAAGAAGATTCTCAATTATCAAGTGAAGAGCTGCAAGGGGAAGGGTGGTGAGATGTACCCAGGAAGTTCACCATGCCGAAACATTACTCCTCTCACATTCAGATCTTGACAGCAGCCAGTCCATGAGCTGTTGCTTCTCCACTCAATCCTGCGCTTGCAGACAGCCCTCCACAGCTTGTGGGACACCGCTCTGCAGTTTCCATTTCAATCAGATGGCATGTGTTTTTTCTTACTCTGCTGGTTCCAGATTTTAAAAGAAATTTGATATCAGAAGAAAACAATAAAGATGTTAAGTCTGACATAGCTGGCTACTGAAGACCCAGTGATTGTGTGGGCTGTTTTTCTGTGGGGCTCTGATTGTGTAAGTAAAAGTTACTGAGAGAGGGAATTTCTCAGGCTCGTGGACCAACCACGCTCTGACCTTTGCACACCACTGCAGATGGTCCATGGTGATTTTCAATGTAAATAAAACCCTGTATACTGAGGAAAAAGCAGCACTAAGCAATAGAACAAATGCCCTCTAAATCTAATGCTAAATTTCTGACCACAGATGAGCTAATTTTCACATCTTTGCTTCTGATGCATGAAAAGTACATTAGCTATTAAAAACACAGCATTAGAGCAGAAGAAAATAAAAGCTGGCAAATCAGAGAGGCCCTTGATATTCCCAGCTTAAACATAATTACTTCACTATATCTATTCTAATACACTCGAAAGCAGGTTTACTCTCCTCCCCACCCACTGTAATATGAGCAACTCCTGTAATAGCTCTGACTGTTTTCTAGGAATGTATGAAACCTTCCAACAGAGGTATTTAAAGGTTTAGATATGTTTGAAATACACCTATTTTTCAATCTTCTAAGCCAGCCAATCCAGGTGCCTGTTAGTCTACAAGTGTCTGCCATCTTTCTCTGATTGTCAGTGGAAATAGACTGATGGATCACTTCCCTGTGTCACTGCTCTAGACTGGTGACAATCAGTGAAATGATTGTGTCTGCCTCTACACATATCTGTAATTGATTGCCTAAACCCTAAGACTCTCTTTCCCAGTTGATATGATGGAACATTGGACTGAAATCACTCTCGATGAGGAGGAGTCAGGACCATTTGTTATTTACTTCTTTCCTTGCGCCTTTCTTCTATCCTGCTTGAATTGTCCCACAAGAACACATTATGGTAATCAGACAGAATGTATGTATAGGAATCAATCAAAAGGAAAGCCGTCACAAGAGTTATGACATTACAAAGTCTGTTTGTAACTTTTGATTTATGGAAGATTTTCTGTTTTATAAATTGAGAGTGAGGCATGTTGGGATGGCTTAACTCTTGAACTCCTCAGTGAAAATAGGAAAGCAGTGGAAAAGGAGAATTAACACAGAACAGGTAGAGCCAGTCTTCCCTTACTCATAATCACTTGATTATAAAATGAGACTAATGTTATTTTCTTTGTATTTCCAGCTTGTAAATGTTTTTGTATGGAAGAAAGATGCTTCACAGGAAAACAAATAAATACACATCCTGCCAGATAATCGAAGGCTATGAGCCTGCTAAGACTATACATATGCTTAATTTTTGTGCTGTGGCATCTAACAGCAATCCATCCCTGTTCACCAAAACATATGTTTAACTTCAGCTCTGAGCCTTCACCTTATTGAACTCAATGGGTTTTAAGCACACACTTACCTTTAGACTTTAGGAGCTTTGCTAATACTGATGAACTTCAACATCTGCCTCCTGCCACTTTGCTTCTCACCTCTGCATGGTCCCACGGCCTTCAGGTCTGAGACTCAGTTCTTAAGCACATGCTTAAATACACAGACATGAACAGAAAAGATGTATCGAATCAAGTGCATGTGTAAAGGTGTGCAGAGCTGGAGTCTAAATGTCAATACAATATGTCAAACGCATGCTAAAAAAGGTGTAGAAAATATACATTAAAGAGCTCACATGGTTATTTACATCTTAGGAGATGTGTGTATACGCATTCACCAAGGGCTCTATGTGCATGAGAAAAATATTTCTACGTATATACTTGCATATTCTTGTTTTTTTTTCCCCAGTCTGAATACCTGCATTACCCTTTTGATATTTTAAATATATTATTTTCGGGTTTTTTAAAGTACATTTGGAAACCCTCAGCCCCTACAACGACTAACCTTTCCTCTTTCAGGACTTCCGTACAGCACCTTTTTTATAATTGAATACACCACTTTGTTACTCTGATTTAATTTCTGATATGATGCTGTTTGAGCTAAGCAGTTGTTTTTCAAGGGGAAAATTGTTTTTCTGTGACATTTTGCTTGAACACATCCTCATAAAATAGGCCCTGTTAAATAGCAGCTATATTCTAGATGGGAATGGATTTCGACAGGGGATGCAATGGCTTCTGAATGTGTGTTTACAAAAGTCTAGCTGTCAAGATATGTCAGAAACTGATGTGCATGTATCAAAAAGCATGTATCTAGTTCAGAAGAGCCATCTGTTATTCTCTCTCCCTAAAACTACATTATCCCTTCATGGAAAACATTATAGAAGTTGCTTTTTGGATCCTTTGTCCCGTGAAATGTATCCAAAACACTGGCAAATTTAAGAGCTGGATACCCATCATTTTTTTAATGGGACATTGTAGCTTTTACCACTTACAATGCTTAGAGGCACATCAGAACAGCAAAACAGACAAAATGGAGAGCAGCAGTATTACCACTGTTCAGAAAGACTCTGTAAAGTCTTTAGGTGGAAACTGGTACACAGAGGTAAATCACCAGAGTGAAGTCACATTGCACTAAATTCCAGATATAAATTTGGAGCACTTTCGTGTGACTTCAGTGGGATTAGAATTTTATTTTTGTTATTTACTGTAGCAACAACTTAGAGCTTTAGTCAAGGACCAGACTCTGTTGTGCTGAGAGCTGGATGAATCACAGTACAAAGAGCCTCTTCAAAGAAAATACCAAAACCTGTGCATTACAGCAGAATGACTCCAACTTTAAAAGTCATCCCTAAGAGCAGAACTGAGCTTATCCTGCATTCAAAAAGTTGCACAGTTTTCAAATATTTACCTTTTAATCTCACTATGTATTACATTTAGCAATTCTGCTGACAGCTGTACTCATTTTATTGGCTAATGGCTAAAAGAAATCAGGTTTTCCTTTTCATAGCACAGCAGTCCTTCTCTGCTTAATCTCCTTCTTCAGCTTCAAACTGAAAGCTAATCAGGTTGCACATCCCACTGGGAACACTATCTGTTTTTTTAACACATCAGGAAACCTCTATCACTATCACTGGAAAACTTAAAAAACATCTTAAAAAAAAAAAGAAAAATGAATTAAAATGTTATGAATCTGGAAATGTTAATTAAGTCATTTTCAAAGAAAGGGGTTTTGATTCATAATAAAATGCCATGTCACTTACTAAGAGTTAACAATTTTCCCCTCTAAAAAAAGGCTCAACAAAGAATTCACAATCATTAAAAATTTTAAGCAATATAAATGGATGCTATGAATTCCTCCTGTAAGCTACTACAGACAGGCTAAGTATCGAATAAAGGCCTAGTATAATATTTTTTATTAATTTCCTTGTGTCAGGATACCATATTTGATCTTTTATACTCCTCTCTCACCCTCATGGACAATACAGAGGATCATTCAACCTCCTTTTCATCATACTTATTTTTACCCATCTTAGAGAGGCACCTGAACCACAAATTCAGACCAAATCCTGAAATGTTAACATTTCAAAGTCCAAAGGCTGATTTGGATCTAAATTTTACCACCCTCATGAGTTACATATATTAATTCACAACAGTTCTTTGGAAACAAGCATTGATGAAGATACGCTTACGATCTTGATTTTAGTGATTGATCAATATTTAATATTTAGGAAAAAATAATCTCATATTGAAAGTCAACAGACACTATGAAAGGTAAGAAAATGATAACAGGATTTTGCCACCCACCTACTGATAATGAATAGAAACCAGTAAACTGTTCCTATAGAGCAATGGTTCCCAGAAGCTGATAACTGAAAAAACCTCCACACCTAAGTAGCTGTCTCGTGCCATCACTTCCTTCCCCATGGACTAAAGGTAGTGACGGTGGCTCTTGCTTGTGACATTTCTGAGCACTGTGGCTAATGGACAACAATCCAATGCCTATAACACTGCTTTTATTTTTCTGGTTGCTAGGATAAAAGCTGTGAGGCACAGGCAAAGCCCCAGATCCTGCAACTGGAGGCATATTTTGAAAAATTACAGTTGTGACCATAATGGTTCCAGTATTGTGAGGGCTTCTGGACCCTGAAAAATACAAATGAACAAATCTCATCTCCTTGAAGCACCTGAACAGAGGGGCCTTCTTGTGTTGTTTTTGATTCTTCTCACCAGTACACACATTTACCTCCTGTACACTCTTTCCTGGCAGTATGGATCAGAAACTCACCCGGACAACAAGTGATTCAGTAAATCTTGGGCAAAAGCCTCCTAATCAATGATGTGCCATATCTTATGAGTCGTGGAAACACAATAAGTCCCTTGTCCAAATATAATATAATAAAATAAAGACCAGAAACAATCATATCAGAATCAGTAAACAAAACTGCAGCATCAGAATAATTTGCTCTGCACAGTACAGCATTTTCAGAGTACTAAACCAGAGTATTTTCCTCTTCCATAGCCCTCCGCTGGTGGGATCAGGACTCTATTACAAACTATGGAAGAGAGGAGCCATTCTCTGTGATATTTCATTTTTTTTATTAGCTTGGGGTAGTAATGAACAAGTCACAGCCAAGTGACTTAATCTCTCTGGCTCTCCACAAATGAAACGTCACGTACAGCAATTTGGTCTTCATCGCTTTTTCACTCTGCCCTTTCTATAAGATTCTTCATAAAAAAGTAAAATTAAATTAAAAACAATGGAAAGTGTGTTTTAACCACTCAAAAACTGTTTGTAGATTTTCCATTAGGCGCACAGACACATTCCAGCAGCATCTAAAAAGGGGTGTCTGTGGTAAGCATACTGCATATCATTTAGACTTATCAAAACAGATACTGCACGTTAAATTTACCTCACCAGCTGGCTATTCGGTAAATATCTGAGGTCCAATCATGGCCATAGCAAACTTCATTTATTGCAATACAATCAGAAGCAGTGTGAATTAATCTCAGCACAAATGCATGCCTAGGTAGTACAACTAGACCAACAGTAACTTGCAATCAGTTGACCAGATTTGAGACAGTACCAAAAGCCAGAGACGAAATCTGAAGGCCTGCTGCACAGCAGAAGTCCAGCTTCTTATGCCCTACCTATTGTTTGGTATTTCTAGGATAATTTTTTTCAGTTTCACTAATCATTCTGGTATTTCCTGGAAAATTAATTTGCTCTCCACTTAACAGATCACTTAAGCCCCCACTCACCTATAAGCATGTGAATTATCCCACGCCTGTTAAGCACATACTGGATCCCAGTTACAGAACGGCAGAACTGTTGATTTAAGCCCTGATAACAACAAAATAAAGGATGTATATTTTAACAGTTAGATCAATTAACCCTCGTTAAACCAGCTGGTGTTTCATCAACATAAACCAAATATAATAACTATCTCCAGAGTCCTACTGTATATTGAGTACATGCCAATTAATTAAAAATGTAGTATTAGTGGTTTACCAATGACGGCATAAATATATATCTATTACATCATTGCTGATCTGTGTAAATATATTTTTAATAACCTCATGGTATTTAGTCAGCATACAATAACTGTCTCATTAAGCTTAAATTAAATGCATGGTTAAGCATATTAAAAACACTTAATTTAAAACACTGCCAGTATTCTTCATATTAGGTTCCAATGTGGCTACAGTTTCTCAGGATTGTAGGTGACTGCCTGAGTTTGGTGAAATCACTAGCTCTGTGACATTATCCTCAATGTCTATTAAGGATCTGAGTAATTTAATGCTATCATTTTATAAATACAGAGCCACTCAATCCATGTAAAAGAAACTAGGTTTTATTTATGAGAAAGAATACTCATGTGCCAAAATCGACGGAATGCTTTGAGCAGATAAAATGTTTTTCAAAAAATAAAACAGAGGCTCTAATAAAAAAAAAAAGGGAAAAAGCCCTCTGTTGGAATAACAATAAAGAGAATGTTGCCGTACATGATTTTTCATTTATGGATAGCTGGAGACATTAATATACTTGCCTATGGCTTGCGCATTACTATTCCCAGCTATGCAGAAAGGCAAGGTGATTTACAGCCCCGCGCTGTCTCGCCGCCCCAGCTCACCGACTGTCTCCGCTGGCCGCGGGCTGGCTGACGGCTCCAGCGGGGAGGGGGCCAGACTGTGCCGCAGCAACACAGGCAGCAGCTATATGTGACCTGGGATTTTTGGGGTTTGTGTACCCAGAAAGCCAATCGTCGGGCAGAGAGAGCAATAGCAGAAGACTTTACTGCTCTTTAGGTTTCCTCATCGATTCCCTCGGTAACTGATTATATCACAGAAGTTATATAAAAAACACATTAAACGCCAACTAAATCAAGACTTTCCACGACTTTTTTCTAAAGCAATGAAATTCAGGACAAACACTATACTATGCATGAAGATCACCACCTGGAGAACAGAACTCTCCATTTCACACCCTGTCTTTCCAAATGGAACCAGAATGAAGTCGTGTGTTTTATTCATTTTATTATTTCCCGCACTATTTATATTGGCATTTAGAAAACATACGGCAGAAAATTCAAATTTACAATACTCTGCACTTCTGTACCACCATCCATGTAATGATCTCCAAAGGCTTTAGGAATGTGGCTGCACTTAAGTCTTATATTCCGCACTGGACAGTTTATAACAAGGTATTTAAGAATAAATAGCACCAGGAACAATTATCAGGGTGATTTTAATAGGTGGGAAAACTGAGGGAAAGAAAAGTTAAAAGACCATGTTAGAAAACCTCTGAAGTCCTGCTGTTGTTTCCAACCATCATCAACAGAAGCTGCAGCACCCCTCACCTCAGAAAATCAGGACAGCACATTGTTTTGCCTAATTTCTAAAAAGCAGAGTCTAGAGATCTGAGATCTTTGTGTCTGTGCTTTCCTCATGAGAACATCCTTCACACCAGCAAAAGTGTGTGACTACCGACAACTACTGTTGCACAGATCACCACAAATCATCAGGCTGAACCTTTGGCATCTGTAGGACATACAGGTTGGGTAGTCTTTCCTTATATTTTTGAAGGAATTATGAAACTGAAGGGAATTATCCTGCTGAACTTCTCACCCACATCCTCTATTCAGTCATATGACTTTGAATTTCCCAGCATCATATTTCACATTTTTCTTCACTGATATGGCGTAAAATTTCAAAATCTGCTTCCTTGCAATGTCCTTCCTGTCCTCAGCAGAGGCTATGCTGATGTGGTGTGCGAAGTTCATGAACCTCTGCAGACTCTGAACAGATTTGGACTGATTCATGCTGTATTGCAGAAGGCTGAGCAAGCTGAGTTTTCTGTGAGTTTATGTTTCAGTATAAATATCATGTACACATCAGTCCAACTGAATCCAGCTTGATATTCTAGTTCTTCTGAGTCTGTTGATTTATTATTCATTAAAACAGCAAATAAACAGTATCTTTAAGCAGGATGACTAAGTCATTGGAATGATGGGTGCACAGGCAGACAGCTAGAGAAGAAGCACTTGAGATACGGGGCTTCTACTGAAATTCTTACTAGGATCAGTTAATTCTGAAAATTTTGAAGTTGTTTGAGTAGTACAGACCAGGGTTTAAGTTCAATATTGTAAAGTTTGCTTTCAGCTATTCATGAAAAAATACCAGAGAAGAAAGAAGGAGAAAAATCAAGGAAATACAGTCAAAACAAAAATGGGAAATGCTATAAAAAAACAGAAGATGGAACGAAAAGGGGAATTAAGTTAGGACCAAAAGTAACATTTTTATATGGTATCCTAGTTTGTAACAACCTGATCTCAAAAGTTTTTAAAATGCTAGGAAATTCTTTTCTTATTGAAAAAAGTATCAATAAGATAAAAAAGGGGATCCTATTTAGAAGAAAAAAATGACTTAAATGAAGGACAGAGTATTTCTGAATCAAATACCATTAAACTGGAGGGTAACTAGAATGCTTTGAGGACATTTCTGCATGCTGAGTTGGCACTCCCTCAGCTCACATTACAGACACTGCACAGAAATCCCCATCTTTGCCCTTGGAGGTTCCCTTCTCAGGGAAATCACTGGTGCTCAAGGAAGGAAGAAAGATGAGTTTCAGTATTGGCTTGTGTTCAAGGCAGATAGCAGACAGACGTTGAGCTTGGGATGCCCATTGCATGGTGCATATTTGTGCTTGCGCTCCACTGCACATGTTACCCTTCTGGAAGGAAGGCAAGTGGCCTTGATTCCCACCTATGCCAAGGAGATGAATTGGAATCAGTTGTTTATATGTTGTAGCAGCAGATCCAGCGAGTCCCTCTAAAATCCTCGTGCACAGTGTGTCTCTTGTACCTGAAAGGGACACACTCATTTCCACAAATAGGAACAACTCAACAGTCTGATGGGGGAAGGAAATGTCAGCAGCATTCACACTTCCATATATATTATTTTTGTAAATCTGAGGTGCAAATTGTTTGTAGAAACGCAATTACACCCCTTATAATATTGTCATTTGCAATCAGCTCACTATGAAAACAGGGCTTTCAAAGGGTAAGAAAATCATTTGAACTTGTGATCTACAATAGATTTGAATATTCAGATAAGGTCACTGGTCAGAGCAGGGGTGACAGCTCTGGTCAATAAACAGGTTCAGTGAGACAAAATCTTTTTGTCTATATGGGAATAGCATGAAGAACAGAGGTTCTCAAGAGGGATAAGAAAGATTCAATTTAGCTGTGTCACTGTTTTATTTCCAAGATGTTTAAGGCATGATGGAAGCCTTTGGTGTGGCCACCAGGCCAGCATGCTGATCCTGCTGACGGTGTCACTCTGGTGCCACCAGGTCAGATGTTCTGCTTCACTGTGAATATGAATCTGATGGAGAGCGATGTCTTGTTTTGGCTTGCTGCTGATTGACTTTTGACAGGCTACAAGAAGACTTGAACAAAACCAACTATAACAAAAATGACAAGTGGTTCTAATGTCCTCAATTCCTAGGTTCTCGGTGTGACATTTCTTTAAAAATCTTGATAATCAGAAAATGCTGGGACCCTGGCTTCTGACAGTCAGGGTCCTATGTGTCACGGCTGAGCACCCAAGAATGGAGCACCCAGCACTACTAATAATATTTTAACATCATGGCTTTCCTTTCAACATCACTGAAGAATCCATCTCCTAATTAACAATAAACCACAGCACTGCTTGAAATTCACTGGTAAGCATGAGTGATACTGTTAAGATCACACTTAAGAAGCTAAGGATGATTAACCTTTGCCTAGGTTATAAAATGGCCCATTTAAGAACTGTTGCTACTGAATATATCACCTTGATATCAATTGGATTATTGAGTGAGAAGTTATACATAATGCTTGGTATGATGATATATGTATGGTTACAAACTGTCTACGAGAAGTGTAAAGCCAATAAAAGATTAATGCAGATTTAAATAGATTTTTTCCTCTTTACCTTCTCTTGGGTTAATTTATGCATACGTAAGCCAGCTTCGTATACTTTAGAAAGGTGCCACCTTTCTAGTTGTACTAGAGGGGCATCCTGTTGACGTCAACAACCAAATGACACTGGGGCCCCATCAGTGACATTTAGTTTCTACCTGCATTTTAACAATTACTTTGTTTTCATGAGTTCCAGATAAACTTTCCCAAAAGCTACTGAGAACGGGTTTTCAGCCTAAATTCAATTTCCTCCCCAGACACTTCTTAAAGACAGAACACTCAGTTTTCTGAATCACAGCTATGGCTTCAGCCTGTAAACCACTTCTTTTCAGTGCAATTTTACAGATAAATATTCACCTGCCACAGGTGTTAGACTTCAGGTAATTTTAACTTCTGGGCTAGAACTGCCATTTCAAAGGACTCAGAGCCTAATCCTGACCCTATTATTGACCTGGATGAACTTGCGCAGCACGAACTGTTCCTCCTCACAGTCTTTCTCTATGCAGCTTATTTCTTGGAGAGGAAAGCCTCCTACTTTGTGTTTGCCCCTGGGGGCTGTATTTCATAACAGAACTAATTCCTCCTAGTAGAAAAACCCCAAAACAGGATAATGATAGCACTGTGATGCTCAGTGAGGTTTCCGTTTCTGCCAAAGTTTAGGAAGGCATCTGAAAGGGGAAATTTTGGTTCAGACCCATCCCTGCTAATATGTACAGTCTTAAAGCTTTAACAAGACAGTCTTCTTTCAAATTTACAACAGCCTGTGTTTAAAAACCTGACAAAACCAGAATGTGCTCTCTATAAACTATACTGGCACAATTCGTGCAGCTGTAATGTAGGTTGTGTCAGCATTTCCGTTATACTGTACATCGCTATTTTTCAGGGGTTTAGATCTTGACTATAAAAATCTGTGTGGGGTTGAGAGTTGGCAAGTTGGAATTTCAGCAGGAGAATTAATTTTTTCAGCTAAATTTGAAAAATAAATTCCATTAAAATTGTAGACAACCCACAGGAGCTATGTTTGAGGACGCTTCTGTTTTCCGCAGTTTCATTAATATTTTTGAAATTGCATCAGTATTTTTACCACCTGCTTTACAGATCAATATTCAGATTCACTCTGGCTGGAATTCCTTCCACCAGTTCTCATCTAAAATTATTCTTGTTCCATTTTATTTACAAAAATAAATATTTTTTCATACTGATTTTTTTGGCTTGTCCCTACCTGATCTCCTTTTATGACCATGTGACTCGCCTGGTGGATGAGAGGAAGGCTGTGGATGTGGTATACCTGGACTTCAGCAAGGCCTTTGACACTGTCTCCCACAGTAGACTCCTAGAGAAGCTGGAAGCCCGTGGCTTAGACAGGAGCACTCTGTGCTGGGTTAGGAATTGGCTGGATGGCCGAGCCCAGAGAGTGGTGGTGAATGGTGTCTCATCCAGTTGGCGGCCAGTCACTATTGGTGTCCCCCAGGGATCGGTGTTGGGTCCAGACCTGTTTAATATCTTTATTGATGATCTGGATGAGGGGATTGAGTCCATCACCAGCAAGTTTGCAGATGATACCAAGCTGGGAGAAAGAGTTGATCTGTTAGAGGGTAGGATGGCCCTACAGAGGGACCTGGACAGACAGGAGAGATGGGCCGATTCCAATGGGATGATATTTAGTAAGTCCAAATGTCGGGTACTTCATTTTGGACACAACAATCCCACGCATAGCTATAGACTGGGGACAGAGTGGCTGGAGAGTAGTCAGGCAGAAAGGGACCTGGGAGTGCTGGTTGACAGGAAATTCAACATGAGCCAGCAGTGTGCCCAGGTGGCCAAGAAGGCCGATGACATTCTGGCCTGCATCAGGAATAGTGTGGTGAGCAGGACCAGAGAAGTTATCGTCCCCCTGTACTCAGCACTGGTCAGGCCTCACCTTGAATACTGTGTGTAGTTCTGGGCCCCCCAGTTTGGGAAAGATGTCAGGATGCTGGAGTGTGTCCAGAGGAGGGCAACGAAGATGGTGAAGGGGCTGGAGCATAAGCCCTACGAGGAGTGACTGAGGGAGTTGGGGCTGTTTAGCCTGAAGAAGAGGAGGCTCAGGGGAGACCTAATTGTTCTCTAAAACTACCTAAAAGGAGGTTGTAGTCAGGCAGGGGTTGGTCTCTTCTCCCAGGTGGCCAGTGACAGAACTAGAGGGCATGGCCTCAAGCTTCATCAGGGGAGGTTTAGGCTTGATCTTAGGAAAAAATTCTTCACTGAAAGGGTGATTGGCCATTGGAATGCACTGCCCAGGGAGGTGGTGGAGTCACCGACCCTGGAGGTGTTTAAGCGGAGACTGGATGAGGCACTGAGTGCCATGGTTTAGATGATGGGTTGGTGTTAGTGTGGGTTATAGGTTGGACTTGATGATCTCAGAGGTCCTTTCCAACCTTGTGATACTGTGATACTGTGATACTTCTATGCAGAGAAGCTCAGAAATTAAAGAGAATGAACCCTGTCACGGCACAGAGTGAACAACACTGCAGATGCCTGTATCTGGGGGCTGAGCCGGATGTGACCAAGCCAAAGAGAGGTTTCAGGGAACACGGTGCAGATGCTCTTCCAGGAAGAGTAACCAGCTCTGGTTATGGATAGGGTTAAGGCTGGTGGATCCGTCAGGGAGTGCAGGGCAGGAGCCAGTAAGCAGCAGGGAACAGCTTAGAGGAAATCTAGCAACTTCCCCACGCTGGCCCATGAGCCAAATCCTGCACAGCAGGGTAGAATACTGTCAGCCACTAACCAGCCAGTGGCAAAGACTGAGTCTCAATCCTCAGTGTCCCTGGAGGAGCCTGAAGACATTTCTCCTCCTATTGCCTTTCCTGGGCTTATTCTGTTTCTACACAGGCAGTAGTGACTTGCAGCTGTCAGTCTCTGGAATTACGATATTTCTCATATTTTCACACTTTTGCACCCTTGTTTGCAAACACAGAAAGTAAAACCGCTCCCTGAAGCCTGTGGCTGTGAGATCTTCCAGTGGATCTGTTGAAATCCAGTTGTCCAGCTCCCGTCACTAACATGCCACCACGGCAGACACACAAAAGGTATGGGCAGCTCTTCTTCACTGGGAGGAATCGACTCTGGGTTTGCCACCATTTGAGTGCCTAACTGCAAGCTTTTGGGAGTTCTTGCCATTTTATTTTCCTCGAAAGCTTATGGAAAGTATTCTAAACCAGGAACCACGTAACCATCATGTATTAAGTGTCATGTAATACCTATTTTTCTTCCACACTGCAAGAGTAGCCAGAAGTCTAAAATTAGAAAACAGAGAACAGAAAATACAGATAAAGAGAACTCTAAAATTTACAAATACTGTCAGGCAATGAATATCCAGCTTGTGTTATTCTTTTTCCACTGATGATCCCTAGATATTGTGAAACTGCCATAACTACAAGTATGGGACTGTAGCTCTTGCTTTCAGTTCCAGGGGAATGGTTGCAACAAAAGGCATTATAAACACTAAAATCAAGGTTCACAAACTAATTTTCATTATTCATTTTCATTATTAGTTTTTTCTGGTTTAATGACACCCCTATTTTTCAGTGCTTGATCAGAGATGTATGGAGGGAAACCCAATGTAAATGCATAGAATAAAGTTATCACTTTTGGTAAAAAAGGCCGTAAGTTTCACATCCAATTGCACCTAAGGACTATTCATGTATTAGAAATTTTGAAAATATTCCTCTGTTCATAGTGTAATATCCAAACAGCCTCTTGGCAGAGCCATGGTCTTGATGACTTACTAAGTTTCTAATTCCCACTCTTCAATTCAAGAACAACCAACATATCGCAGTTTAGACCTGCCACTACATTAATATTTGTGCTTAATTTTGGAACTACTGACGCTAGGATATTTCATTTAGATAAAGGATCTAAATGAGTTTTTCCCTTCAGCAGACTTCAATAACTCCTACCAGTGCTGCAGGTGTGGAAGTGAAGGATTACTCTGCGGAACTTCTGCTGCTGAGGTCTCCACTGAGCCCTGGCACAATTAAGCATGCTGTGCAAGGTCAGGATTTTGTCTTCAAGGCTGGAAGAGACGAGTCAGCAGAAACTCTTCCAGGCTGTGATGGCTGGCTGTGGAGAAGAACAAGTGAAGTGCTCAGAATAATGAGCTCCCCAAACCCCGTGATAGTTTATGTCTGATTCATCAGACAGTCAAAATGCAGATCCACAGCCAAGGAACACATTTTTTTTGGAAGGGATCTACTTACAATCAGAGAAAGGATTAGTCTCCTGTGTGGCTACAGACCTTTGGCGAGCATCCTTGGGCTGCCCTCAGAACACAGCAACCTGTCCAGAGCTTGAGTTTATTTAATTTCTTCCCAAATCACAGGCTTAGGTTTGCTTGTGCTTTTGTTTGGGAGGTTCTTTTGTCCCTCAGTGTCACTCTGGATTTATAACAAAAAATATTTCAAACCTGGCCCAAGTAGGAATTCTTAGCCTGTTCTCCTAGCAACACCATTTACTCCCACCTGGCCTTTTAAGGATGCTCACCACTTGTAATCAAGTGCAACCTACTCCTTCAGTGCCTTAAGATGTGCCCATCTTTTACTTTGAATTTCTAAATAAGACCACAAGCTATGTAAATGAACAATCTTCCTTTCTCTCCAGGCTGCTGTCTATATAGATTTTCAAGCACCATAGCTACATTCCATACAGCTGCATCTCCGTTCACTTGGAACGGATGGAAAAAACGTTTCGATTAATGGATTTCGCTATGTTGGAGACTTACAGTGTAATAAACATGCATTTCTGTTACTATAACGAAGTGTAAGCCAGAATTTACATAAAGGCTTGGGGGAAAAGTATTTAGGTGATGGGAGAGGAGAAAGTTGGGCTGGACATAATGGCAGTGGGGTATGAAAGCAATAAATAAAGAGCAGGGAAAGCACAAGTAAAATGGGCAGGTTATTACTGGTCATAGGGGGAGGCAGCAAAGAAGACATGAACTGGAGTTTTTACTGAATCCCAACTTTCCCAAAGTATCTTTATACACAGGGCTGGACCACAGGTTCTTCCTGTATTTCAGAAAGGAGAGTGAAGATGCTGTAGGAAATAAATTCAGGCATGAAATGGGTAGAAAAGGGATGTATGAAGAGCTGGATGCCGGTTCACCTTCTGGAGTGAGAAAGTGGAGGAGGAAAACCAGGCAGGAATGCAAAGACAGAGCTCAATGGGACTGGTCTCATCCGAAGCTGCTCCTTCAACCCTGTGTTTATAACCAGGACAATGGCAGGAACCCCCTGTTATTTGTAACACTCAGGATAATTCAGTGCCTTTTTAAAGAGCTTCTCACTGTCCTACTCTCCTGAGACCAAAATATTAATGGGGTCACAGTGGCAACGTGCCCCTTTGCCACAACAACTCATTTTACACAGAGGGACTCCTGCCTGAAAGCATGTCATTGCCGTTAGCAAAGCCTTGTAGAAATGGACAACAGTGACTGCTGATGCCATAGCAACCCATGCACAAGCAGATAAGGTGGGCTACACTAGCTGAAAGGTGCCAGAGAGCTAACAGGGAAGTCACAGCCTTGCAAACAGCCCCTCTTTCTCACGACGGCAGGTGGCAAGAGGTCATGGAAAAATGCTCCCCTTGCCCTCGGAAAACCTAAGGTGAGGAGAAGCAGAGATCTCAAAGCAGATCTCACAGACAATAACAGTTTCAACAATGGTTTGGTTCCTGGATCTCACTCCCCAGACAGAAGATGAAAAGCAGTAGGCACCAGGCAGTGCTTGGAGCCAATCCTGCTAATCCTGTGAGCAAAAGCGCAAACTGCTCAGCACCAAATCTGTATGTGACACTTCACATCTTTATTGGTCCTCACATGAAAGAAAACATAACTTAAAAAACTCTGAGAGAACCAGCCCAATTTGGTAAGTTTTAGAAGTTCTCTTTTAGACTAAAAACAAGTGAATGAAGGGGAGCCTTTTCTAAAGCAAAAAAAGCAATCATTATAGCCAACTGAATAATTCAAAAGAAGTAACTTGCTCTTCAACTTGCATGATTTTTCTGTTCATACATTGCTCATCAAAAAAGCCCCAGTGCTTCTTCCACCCAACTGCGAAAAGGTGTTCAACATATGGATTACAGGTCTGGATCAGAGAATGAATTTCCCTGAAGACAAGAGGTGCTCCTACACTGGGTTGCAGCCTCTCCAGTTTCCAACAGCTATTTCATATGACCTCTGGCTCTTTCCCTTCCATGTGGGACTACAGCTTGGTTTCCACGTTTCTCTCCTAAGAAACATTCATTTTAAAGAAGACTTGTGCAGCTTGATGTTAGTGTGGGAACACTGGTCAGAAATTGCTGCTCAAGGTTGTCTGTTATTTTATAGCATTTTCTTTTGCCCTGTAACACAACTGGATGTTTGAGCCAGCGGCGGGAAAGACCATCATCTACTACATTTGTCACCAAGCTTGATAGATAGTATTCCCAAGCCAATGCCATAAATGCTGTTTGGAAATTGCAAAGCCAGGCTGCTGCCACTGCTGGTCTGGCCAAAAAAGATTTAATTTATAATCATGAATATAAATTTCATAGATAGTATTATTGTCATTCCTCTTTTGAGTTATAGTACATATGGGGAGTGGCTTGTAGAATAGAAGCAGTGTCACCATAATTCAGTGTAATTCCAATGACAATCGTTCTGTCTATCACATAGATATAAATCAATCAATTTCCTACATTAAAGGGACAGACCTCACCTCTCAGAAGTTGGGGGAGAAGGAGCAGAGTCCAGGTGTTACTGGTTACGCTGACTAAGGCTGGTTTTATTGCAGATACCAGCCCACTTCATGAATGTATTTCCACTGTATTCTGACCAACTGAACGATGCTTTCCCATGTGGCTACATGCAGGGTTTTTTTTAAAAATCACACATCATTCATTCAGGTCCATCTTCCATCTCTGCTGCCCTCTGCTACACATTAATTTACTGGACTTTCTAAATGAATGATAGTTGACAAACTACAGCAAACTTACTGTCCTGACTGAAATGACATTAATTCAACCAGAGCCCAATATATTCAAAGGTCTCTCTGAAATGCCATGAATTAGCGAGCAGATCTTTTCTAATAATGCCTTAGTCCCTCCCAAAGGCTATAGGCCTCAGGGAAAACTAAAAGACAGTAGAGCCTTAGTGCTACTGAGTAGGCATGTAATGACTTTGCGAACACACTGCTGGGAAGAAGAATGCAGGACTCTCAGGAAGGAATAGCTTGTGTGGGGAGGAAGAGCCTCCAGGACCAGTATAAAGGCATTTTGGAAAGCAGAGGGTTAGAGAGTTAAGCAACCTATTGTTCACCATAATGAAAAAGCATGACTATTCATGAGTGTGTTACAGTGTGTAGTTTGCCAATTACCCAGTCAAGGGACATGCTCATTCAGCCATGAGTGAGGGCAGTACCCATAATATTTTATTGCTATTAAGCCTCAACTTTGCATGTTTTTATATAGACTATAGGGTTTTTAATAGCCATGCAAAGCTATGACTTTCTTGCATACATTACAGATGGGCATGAGAGGATAAATCCCCCTGCAAGCTGCCCGTGCTAACCCTTACTCTGTAACTGAAAATATGTAGCTGTGTAATATTGCATCACTTGGAGTTATTTGCATGGGTCACCTGTGCAAGATCTTATCTGGTTTGTGAAAATGTTAAGAAGCTCTGCAGGAGGTAGTGTCCCAGAGTTGACCACAGGAATGGAATATTTGAGTTGAAATAAAGATGTAATTTTTTAAAAGTCAGAAAAGAAAATTATGTTTTTAAATGTCCAAAAAATAAACAGGATTTCAAAATGTTAAAAGCAAATGAGATGCTTTTGGCAGAAGGAAATTTAAATACATTCACATAGTTTAGTGTTATCCATTTGGTTTTATATTTGCAGAGAATAATATTGCAGATACTAATATCCTCAGGGACAGGGTCAAGCTATGAAAGCTGCTTTCCCTCTGAATCAGAACCAGAGAGATGTCTGTGTGTCCTGACCTACCCTCCTGGATCAGCTGCCTCTGAGGAGCGGACATGCTCCCAGTCTGAACCTGGATCAAATAACTCTGAAGCTTGGGACTGTTGCAGTGTCCTCTCTAGTTCACACATTCATGGCCACTCACCAGTAGCTTCACATCTGTAATTCAAAGGTTATTTATTTACACTCTGGTATAAACATGCTGGTTTGCATTTGTAAATTACTTCTATGATACAACTATGGTTTGAAATCTGCCTTCCTCTTCAACAAAGGCGCAGTTATAATTCTTGACTTTCCTGTAATGTCAGATTTTTCCAGCTCCTTCACAGAAGGAACCACTCAATGGTGTCAACTATTTTTTGACTTTGATAAAAATGTATTGAGAGTCAAGATCATCTCTTAATAGTTCACATTTCTATTTAATAACCTGCTGCAATGTCAAAAGATACAACCATCATATTGCACTTCCAAGAAGTATTACGTACTGCCATCCTATCTATTGATGCTCATCAGACATGTCCCCTTTATTCCATATTCTGTCCATTCCAAAGAAAGGCTAAAGGAGACAGAGGGTGCAGATCTTGTTAGGTACAGCCTCTGACACTATCACTATCAATTGTCTTTTGCTAGTGCTGATCATCACCTCAATTATCTGGTGTCCAGCCTACCTGATAGGTTTTTGCAAACTATAACTCTTCTGTCGATGAACACGGAATAATGACAGCTCGGGGCAGATGGACAGAATACAAAAGAGAGAAACCTAAAACTATTATACACGTACACACACAGGCAAATCTCCACCTGTGTCTCTGAAGCTGCAACAATTCAGCACGTCCTGTTCTCTTAAGATGCAACATTAGAGCATACAAAGCGGAAAGAACTGAGTTAAAATGCTCTGAATAGTTCTTTTTATTTTCCCTTCCCTTATTTAATTCTCAAGCCTGTTACATGTGCAAGAGGACTTGGAATAAAGTAGACTACAGCATCTAAACCCACACCTAGTAAATGAAGTTTGGCAACTCATTCAGAAACCATTATTAGATGTTTAAATAACAGGAAAAGAAAACTGGTTTTGTAAAAGTATGTTTAGCATGATTTTACTTTAAAGGATTTTTTTTAATAATTCCAATACCACAAATTTGAATCAAAGACTGAAAAAAATCAAACAAGAACTTGCAGATAGCACACTGCCACTGTAGCTGTTAATTTTTACCCACGCAATATTTCCCACAACATGAGAAAATGGATTTTAGTGCAATATTAATTGAAGTTTTGCCAGTATAAGGTTCATGAGGTTAATTTGAAAAGAATACATTACCAATATATTTATAGCATTTAAATAAATTAGGATCACACTTCACACATCAATAACAGCTGTTAAATAATATTTTTATTCTATGTAAATTCTATCCATTCATCTCTGTTGTATAACAAATGGCCATAATTATGGTGCTTCATTGGTAGGAAGGTCATTGGTAATCTTGTAATTTCTCATTGGTGTAAAAAGAGAAAACAGAACTGTTTGTGATGAATGTATTCAACCTTTTGCATACTTTGGTGCTTGGGACTATGCATTAAAATGCAGCAAGAAATTAAGTTCTTCACTTACACAGCATTTTTAATCTAGTGCTCTTGATTTGTTATAACTAAGGCATTTACAATGCTTTCTCAGGGGACTTTTTCCTGTATATTTTGTATTTTTTCCTTAGAAACCAACAAGGTTCAAATATTCACAAAATCCGTCTCCTTACAGAAAGCCCCACCAGTACCAGAAATCACAAACTTGGAATGACTAGAAGCTCCAGTCTTTCCTTTTTCAATTGCAGCCTATGCATTTTGGATTACTGAAAAAATGATGTCTCAAAATCTAGTTGTAAAGAAACCATGAATGAAAGTAAGAAAACAGGATAGTAGTCTCTGAGCTGAGATTACTGAGACAGATTTGCAGATTGAGATTGTTTTTCCTATTTCTGTCTTAGTTTTATACAGAGATTTGCTACTTACTTCCAAAATCGGGGGAATCCCAGTGTTTCTTAGAGGACTCAGAATATGTTTAGGAAGATACATTTCCCTGCTCTAAAATATTCAATGTGATTCCTGTAAGTAAATCTTCTCTGAAATTTATTAAAATATATAATATATTGTCTAATTCAAATACAAACTTCTATAGTTCTCATTGTACAAAACCACACTGTTTTCTAATGGACTATATAAGGATTTATATACGAGAAATGAAGACGGTATATTGATTGCTCATTCACAGAGAGAAAAACATGAGAAGATACACTGCCCTATACCTGAAGTATCATTGTGAACACTGATGCTGGAAAGGTCCTCAGAAGCGAAGCAGCGATTCATGCAAAGGGAATTCTTTTTAATGAAGCTTGATTTAATCCCATTATTCTAATAAAGTGTAATCAATTGACGCAGAAAATCTGAAGGTCTAGTTCAGCTGCTGATTAGAGTTTGGTTGTTTTTAAGACAGTGGAGACAATGAAAGTGAAGTAAGTTAATAAGCTTTTGGTCCACTAATCCACACTTCCTGGAGTGAGTTTGAGTTTTGAAGGAGGGCAATTTGGAAGCTGTCTTAGCATAAATCTAAAGCAAGTCTGTGGCTGTCTAGGGGGAACAAGCCCCTCAGCATTCACCAAGACACGCTTCAAGGAGATTCTACTCTTAATCCAATTTACTCAGCCGAATAAGTCCCACTGCTTCAGCTTGCCAACAAATTAAAATCCAGCTTCATAAAAACACCTTGAATTTGGAAGGTATTGGCTAGCCTGCTAGACTTGAAACTTCATTTATTCTGGCTAACTTCTCAATTATCTTCCCAGCAGTGGAGATGTGTAAAAGTGCAAAAATCAATAGGATTCTATTCCTTTTCTATTGGAAAGGGAAAAATTAATGAGATAGGACACTCTCTTAATCAGAAATAAATGTTTTAATTCAGATAATGACATAGTTTTTCCTCGCTGAAGGATGACAAATGCTGGGCTGCACCCCCAGAAGAAGCAGTTTCAATTTTATTGTAAATATAAAAGGTATTGATCGGTGAGATGCACAAACCCTATTGCTTACAAAAGCCATTCAGGGGGACTGGGAAAACTATTAAGCACTGGGTCAGAAATCAATAAACAACACTGAAATGTAGCAGAGGTCGCCCTAAGGCTTCGTGGCATCTTAGAAAGCCCAGTGGCAGAAATAGTGACAGAAATGTCTCTTGTGGAGCAATGTTAGGGATGAAGGGGTCATGCGTTTCATCTCTTCGGAGCTTTGACAGGTCTGTGGAACAGAACTAATGTAGTCTTTCCTCGCTCCCTTTGATTTAAATACATGCTGATTCATCCGACAGCTGAGTGCAATGATTGTTTTGGGTCATGCAAATATATTGGCTCAGAAAATATTGTAGGAGCATTTTAGTCCAGCTCTGCTTGTGTAAACGGGATTTTGATTTGAGCTTTGTTTGCCCTCTTTAAAAAAATGCAAATACAAAAGCACAAACAAAGAAGTCTCTGAAATCAGGACATTCCAGCATGCAATTTTAAAGACAAATTTAAAGAGGTAAGATGTAGAGATAAAAATAAAACCCCCAATGAGTACTTTTGCACTACAGAAGTTATTCAATATGACATTATTTGGAACAGTATCATGAACAACTTATTTTCTCCTTTCTGCTTAAAAGATGCTTTCATTATAAAAGGTTACTTCCTCTGCCAAAAATCACTTACCATCATTGAACAAACCACAGCCACTGCAAGTATGTGCATTCTGGTGGTCCTTAGTTTGAAAGTGCCATATCTTTTCCTAACCTGGATCTCTTAAAATACACTGAGGACCACATTTAGCATGCACGGCTACTGCTCCATAAATACACAGCAGAAACCACCTAGAATGAAGAGAAACATCAGCAAAAGCAGTGTCTGTTCACTGAGGTATGAGCTGATTTTCTGCAGAAGACATTGATTTGAAAGGTTTAAAGCAGAGTATTGAAACTTTTAACAACATCATTCCCGAAGCAGAGTCAGAGCCAAAAAATAAATAAATAAACCCGAGTGACTGTACCTTCGGCTGTGGGAAATTCAGCTTCCCCCTTGACATGGATATGATTATAAGATTGGTTAGGGTCAGGTAACCCATCAGTAGGTGAAGTGTTCAGGTGCTGAGGATTTCAGTCTCATCTCACCTCAGGCATTATGTCAGCTCCATGTCATTTTCATCACAGGGAATGATTTGAGGGCTTGCTGTGTCCCCTGTTATTACGGTCACTTGACCTCAGATGTAACTTCTGTTTAATACCAGCAGTTTAACAAAGCCGAGAAGTAGCACACACACCATGAGCCACCACTTGACCTTTCCCTGCCTGGAAGATGCCAATTGGCTCTGGACTTGGGTTCCACTGCCCCCTCCATTTACAAAAAATGAATGTTAAGGCCTCAATGAATTGGCTCACATTTGAAGTTATATTTTTTCATTGCCATAAGCGTTTTAAAATTGAATCCCCTTTTCATATTTTGTCCTGAAGTAATGATATTTTTCCTGTTGCATTTTGTTTGGGAACATAGAAACGGGTTTATTCTTAAAAACAATATTCAGCTCCATCATGCGCTAATTATAAGCACATGGTTTAAGGGAGGGCATGTAAAGAGCAAAGTGCCTTTGCTCTGTAAAAAGGATCACTTTATGTTTCTTAATTAAACTTCTTTCGCTTCTTTATTAAGTGTGCCTGATAAAATCTGTTAAGAAAGTAGAAAAAACTTTTCAAAAATATTAAAAAGTACGTTACTTAATAGTCACAGTACAGCAGGTTTGTAATGGAATGCCCACAGCCATACAAATATGTTGTTATCACTCTACAATTCATTAATCACAGCTCATGTCATATAAATACATTACTACAGTGGCTTCCTGAGATGTGGCCCTTTTAAGTGAGCCACACAGGCTTTTTACATTCATTTTGATTCCAACTGCAACTACTGCTCAAGCTAACAGCCATTCTGGCGATGCCCCTCAGAGCGCCTTCTTTTTTAAGCACACGTTCCCATGCTGGACAAGCCACTATGGTTGACATCTTGGTGCCGATGTGCTCTACCAGAATGTTTCCATGCCTGCTTGGTTACAAGAGTGAAGTAAATGTTTATGAATGAAGAGATACAGGGAGAGTGGAAGCAGCTTTGTTAATAAGGTGCCAATTAGTAATATTTGTCTGAGATTAGTAGCCTAATTTTCAAAGGATGCAAATCAGGTGTCTGAACATGGATTTAAGAGCATTAGCAGCCTGTGTCAGCACCACCACGCTGTGGCCCCAAAGCAGCAGAGCTGGTGTGCAGAAATGGCACCCATCTTCAGATAATGCTGTTCGGGGCTTGCTCTGACCCTGTAACAGCTGGTGCGTTCCTGGATTGCAGCTTTCAGATGGACTTTCACTCAGAAGAAGCCCAGCTGCAAACTTCAAGACTGTTCTGCAATGCAAACAAAGCCATAGGTGAAGGAAGCTTCAGAAGTGCATTCTTGATACAAAAATTAAATGCTAATACAGGTGCAGCCTCACATCACTTTGCCAATCAGGCAACACGGAGGGACCAAGAACTCCACGGACATTCAGCTCTAGACTTCTCTACTCATATTATGGGGAAGTAGTCTCTAAAACAGTATATGTTGAGGCAGTGAGGGGATTTCTTGATGGTGCAGATACCATTACACAGGGAAGATCACAAGGCCTTAATGAGCCACCCCAGACAGCCTATTTTCCAAGCACCCCTCACTAACTGGGGACAAACTCAAACATATGAGATGATCGGCCCATAACAAATGTTCTCATCTGTTAACTTTCTAAAAAGTACTGAATTAAATTAAAGTAATTACCTTTAAAATTAAAACACAAAATGCAGTACGCTGTCTCCTGAAAGAAAAGCATAAGATAGCACAATCAGTCATTCAGTTCAGCAAGCAGTCTGGCCTCCCTCTCTTTACCCTAATGAGTAATCTGGGTCTCTCCATAATCCATCTTCATATCCCTATTATGCCAGGCCCACCAAGCTCTCATATGTAAAACTCTTTAAAAATTATGGCTTAAAAATGTGGCAGTTCTAGCAGGACAAGAAGCTGACTTTCCAAAAATTCAGATATCCGAGCATTCGTTTGTCTCCAGATGCTAAGATTTTCAAAAAACACACTAAATGTTGCATGACCAAGACAAAATCATGAAGGCTGGAAGTGCTGCTGTTGCTAATCCTGCTTGGAAGATTTCTGGGCTGGAAGCATGTAGCGTAACACATACCTTATTTCCTTGGTCTGACTTTTAATGAAAATTGCCGGTAATAGGGAAAGAGAGAATGACAATGACTCATGGTCGCTACAAAGATCTTTCAAAAGGCACTGAAAAATACCACATTTTCAGAAAATATTTTTAATATTGACAGTTTTCCATTAAATGCACTGTATTGTTTGTTTTCAAGTGATTGCCTTATAAAAGCAATCCTGTAGGCAAAAAAAATGTGACAGGGATAATTTCTTCACTTATATTCACACAGTTGGGTATACCCTGAGTCAAAAAGAGAAAGCAAGGCAAAAGGGGTAAATCTATCCCACCTGACACTGTCTAGTGAACACCATCATCTGTGTCCCAAAGCCAGAGGAGATCCCTCAGGCAAGACCAGCCTGGCCTCTTTGTAACTGAATTGGGGCAACTAGCCCACCTCATGCTTTAGCTCTTCTTTAACTGTAGCCTATCTGTCCAGTGTGGCTTGTGCAGTAAAACTGGTGGGCTCCTTCCTGGGAAAGCTACACAGGTGCTTTTTTTCCTAAGGGAATAATAGAGAGTCACTACTGTAGGTGGAAGAAATGAGATGCTGTCTTGTCCATCTGACATGGGCCAATCACCAGTGTGAACAGTCTGTTCTCTGCCCGTAACCGACATGTGACCACACAGCTCCTTCCAGCAAGAGCAGTTCTGCCTGCCCACCACAAAAATCCGCTCATTAAGCATTTAGCGTAAGAAACTTGAAATATAATACACCATTAGTGGTGAGCTTGGTTATTTCTGCCCCATATCATTTCTTTACCTTTTAGATCAAGCAGTATGGGAGGAAGCTCTGAAGAAATTTTCAGCTTGTTCAGTTGTGACATCTACAATCCACCACACACTAGAAGAGCCCAGAGAGGAGCCTGGGGAATGGTTTGGGGCAGAAAGAGCGAGCAAAATTATTTTATTCTACCAAGTCGGAAAGAAGTCAAACTTGACACTGTGTCTTCTGCTCTTTCTTTTGGGCCTTCATGTTTCAGACAGGGATCAAAAGGCTGGGACTCTCTCCTACTAAATAAAACCCTGATCAATGCATTTAATAGCTATCCTACATACAAATATTTCTTCAGATTTATTTAATAAAGAAACCAACTGGAGAATATTATTTTGCTATCCTTATATTTTATCGAATAGAGAACCCTTAAACCAATAGCCATTAATTAGAATAACTTGGTGGAGGGAGCGTATGTTGAACAACACAGGGCATTTAATAGCCTTCTGCTAAACTAAAGGTCCAAACTAATATTTCCATACAATACAGGAAAGACAGGTTTTACAGAAGAAATGATACCTGACATTTCCCTGAAAAAAACTTAAGAAAATGTACAACTTTGACTTCAGAAGTACTCTCATTCATGGCGGTGCTCTCATGTTTCACTCAGCCCAAATTTGTCTCCCTGAAGTCCAACCTTATTTACGGCACGAGTGATAAAATTTTCTTTAACTTTAATGAGATTAAATATGCCCTTCCCTCGCATTAAATGAGAAATCTTAACAGTGCATTCTGGAAGAAGGACAAATTTAAGCACGAGCTTAGACTTAAATAATTTGCTGAACCAGCACTTAAATCTTTAGTCTTCTTTTACACTTTAAGTGCTGTATTCTGCCTGTGCAACAGTTTCACTGACAAAAACCCAATCATCAGTAGATTATGCAACATCAGAAGCAGAACTGTCAGTTAGCTGTAGTTTATAGTCCTTGGTTTATTTTTACCATACTTTTCCATTCTGTTACTCTTCAAACTAGAGAACACCACTCATTCAAAGAACCATTTATAATTGTTATCTTTTCCATAAACTTTGCCAATTATTTAACTTTCAAAAGGTAACAGCTATAAAGAACTTACTGATATGTTTAAGGTTTCAAAATGCAACTTAACTCTGCTGTGCTGTAACATGGCAGCTGTACAGCAGCACTGGAAACAGCCATTTAGCAAAGTGAAGAACACTGCTGAGCTGATTTGTGAGGCAGGGGACAACACTGGGTGGGACATTCAGTTAACATAGTACCTTTCTACTACAACCATTTATGGTCTAGATTTTTATGGTCTTGGCTGGTATTTACTGGAGCCAGCCCTCTGAGCATTTCTGCCCAGTAGTGGGGAAGTGCTGGGGGTGAAGGGAGAGTGCTGTGCTGCTGAGCTGGTAAGAAGCCACTCCCAGAGTCCCCAGTTCAGCCAGAACCGGAGTGATGGCAACTACCTCTCAGATATGTCACCACTCCTGTATGCAGCAAAGCACATGGCTCTCTGCCTCATTCATCTCTGCACCCTAGCTCTCTGCAGTGCTTTTGGTTCAATAGTAGCAATAGAAACTTTTAGCCAGCTCCATAGTACCACTCCTGGAAACATTTCGAATATTCTCTGACTGGCCCAGGTCAGATCCACTTAGTTTTATTTTTAAGAACCGATATTACCAATGGCAACCTAAAGCACAGCAATTGCAGGATTTGAAGTGGTGCCATCCCTTAACAAAAAAATCCCCACTTATTAATTTATATTGGAGAAGTTAAAGGTAGGGGTCAAACATCTCAGAGGATAATGCTGTGCTGTATGCCAAATGGATCAAGCCAAGCCTGGCAATGCCTGCAAATGGGAGATTTTCTTTCTAGAAAAGAAGCTACAGTGAACACGTGAGTTTGGGTGTCCTTGACATTTATAATTTACAAGAGGATGACTATTAGCAACAATATCCACACTCACTTTAAGATCGAAATGGTAAATGTCACTTTATGCTATCCCTACCTGGATGCAATGCCAGCAGACCTCTCAGAAATTGCAAGAATTCTGGAGATAAAACAATCTATAACTCTGTATTGAGCTTGACCCTGCTACATTGGGACATGGCATTCCCCCAATAGGCAATATGTCTTTTCTAAAATAAATGGGTTTCTGGTACTGTGAATGTTCCCATTAATTTCAAATAAAATGTTGTGTACATACAGTTTTTATAGTTCTAGGATAACATTGCCCTACTTGGATACAGAATGGAGAGAGAGATTAGATATAAAAAGTATTTTCCACACTATCCAGTTGCAGGTAATTGCAGCAATGTGTGGAACACAAATAGAATAGATTGGAAATGTGTTTTCCATGTGTAGAAAGTTAGTAATGGAAAATGAAAAAAAGTTAATTTATACTGTTTGTCCTGAAAACTTTTCAAGATAGAGGTTTAGAATGGTTCTCTGTGTTCTGAAATCAGATTAGAATTAATGATTAAACTCTTTGTTTTATTCTCCCCTTTGATACGGAAAAGAACACTGTGCTTAGAAACATATGAATCATTCTGAAGAAGTATGCTGGATCATGGAAGATGGACACACAGAAAAACAACATCTAAAGCTTTGCTTCCACTTTTTCTCCAAAAGGACATAAGCCAGAACTTTTCCTGGCAGTGATGATGCTCCAGCAGAAAAAAATCAGATGAGCTCTTTCCCGTGCTCATATGTACCCCAGTCATATCTGGGGTTCATATAAAAATATGAACAGTCACTTTATATGTGTTTGCTGAGAGTAGGAGTTTTGAGCTGGGTGGCCTCTATACAAGGTCCTTGTCCTGCAAGCCCTACTCACACAGGGAGCATTTCTTTCTGCTGAGATCAGTGTTCAGTGGGTAAGAATTACAGCTGGCAGGATACAACCTGTTATTTTTGCATTTCCCTCCTGTGTCTGCATTGTCGTCCCTGAGCCTGAATTTGCAATCCCAAACACCTTCCTCGGGATGCTGCTCCAGACCTGCGCTGCACCCCTAAGAGATCTTTTCTATCTGTAATTCCTTTTGATTATCAGGTTTGGAAGTTCTCAATTTTTGGTGTGAAACGTCCGTGACTTAAACAAAAAAAAAATCTGTGGCTGCGCATGGATCGGACGATCACATTTTCCTTGCGTCTCAACCCAGATACAAAACCGACCTTGGGCAAACATGCGCGGGGGCCGGGGGCGAGGGACGGCGGGGCTGCTCCCTCCGCCGGCAGGAGGCACCGCCGGAGCGGGAGCGCTGCCCCGGGCCCCAAGCCCCAGCCTCGAGCCCCCAGTCCCGAGCTCCCAAGCCTCCAGCCCCGAGCTCCCAAGCTCAGAGCCCCCAGCCCCTAACCCCCAGTTCTGAGCCCCGAGCTCCCAGCCCCCAGCCCCGTGCTCCAAACGCCCAGCCCTCAGCCCCCCGTCCCGAGCTCCAAGCCACCCGGCCCCCAGCCCCCAGCCGCAGCTCCGAGCCCTCAGCCCCATCCCGGCGGGCGGGCGGAGGAGCCGGCGGGCTGTGCCCGGCCCCGGACAGGGCGCACAACAACTTCTGGGGTTCCGCATGGGCTGGGAGTTTGGGTTTTTTTCACATTTCACATTGTAATGAGAAATACTTGACTAGCGATACTTTAATTTGAGAACAGAGTTAGGTTTATGTTTGTGAGATATATCCATTGCTCAGACATTCAAGGTCTTCCAGTATAAAGCCTCAAAGATGGGCAGCAATTACTAGATGTAAAATTAAAAATAACACAGCGAAGTGCTAGAGAGCAGTGCAGAATTGCAACAAGAAATGAAAGGTACCCAGCGTGCCCCTCTTAGGTAACAACATATTTAGACAAACCCAAACAATGTAAAATAATACAAAAATACATCATAAATTTCTAAAATAAAGATGATACATGTGTCTATGCCTCTGGAGACTGATTCTCTCTTTTTATTATTAAATGTAGACTTAATTTCTAATGTTGCCATTCTGCTTGCCTGCCTGGACGTGCACAGGAGCAAATTTACCCACACGTGTACATTTTCTAGAGGAAGCTGTTGCTTTTGCTACAG